>CM076735.1:4079108-4091608 GCA_038501795.1 Pseudopleuronectes americanus
ATGCAGAGGCGTGTTCTAAAGGCACCACCCTGTCTGTCGTCACCTGCCGCTTCCACCTCACCTGGCCCAGCACCAGCCCCTCGTTGCCCCAAGCCACCACTCCCCGTCCAACCACCGCCCCTCTTCAGGCGACCGTTCCACCTCCTCAGCCTCCGGTCCTGGTCAGCGGGCCTGCTCACCAAATCGTAAATGTGGGCGACACGGCCAGTTTCCTGTGTGACGTGATGGGTCGGCCCCGGCCTGAGATAACCTGGGAGAAGCAACTGCCTGCAGGTATGGAGAGGGTTGTCATGAGGCCCAATCATGTGCTTGGGAACATGGTGGTCACAAACATTGGTCAGCTGGTCATCTACAATGCCCAGCCGCGTGATTCAGGCGTCTACACCTGTACGGCTCACAACCCGTCTGGGTCAGTGCAGGCCAGCCACCCGCTCACTGTCCTGCCCATAGAGATGCCCAAGCCGCCTGAGCCAAAGAACGTGACCCGCTGCCTGCCCGAGGAGTGCCTGAAGCCCTCTGATAACCAAGAGGATTGTGGGAGTGAGCTGGAGAATGTCAGCTGGCACTACGAGCCCAAGACCAATAACTGCATCTCCTTCACCCACTGCAACAGCAACAACCACAGCCGGCACCCCAGGAAGGTCTTCGAGACACATGAGGAGTGCATGCAGTGCTGCGGTCCAGAGCTGTCGGGCCCCTGTGGCCTCCCCGGCCTGCAGGGCCCCTGTAAAGCCTACGAGCCGCGTTGGGCCTACAGCAGCACCCTGCAACAGTGTCAGTCCTTCATCTACGGAGGCTGCGAGGGCAACGACAACAATTTTGAATCCAAAGAAGCCTGCGAGGAAATGTGCCCCTACCCGAAAAACCACCACTGCAAGTCCTGCAAGCCGAAGGGCAAGATGGTGACGAGCTTCTGCCGGAGCGACTTCGTCATCCTGGGTCACATGACGGAGCTCACAGAGGAGAGGGACTCGGGCCACGCCCTCGTGACCGTGGAAGAGATCCTGAAGGACGAGAAGATGGGGCTTCGCTTCTTTGGCAGGGAGCCCCTGCAGGTCACCTTCCTCAACATGGACTGGAACTGCCCGTGTCCGAACATCACGGGCGCCGCCGCCGAGGGACAGGTCATCATCATGGGCAACGTCAACGACGGCATGGCGGTCCTGCACCCGGAGAGCTACGTGGGCGCCACCAGCCCTCGTCGCGTACGGAAGCTGAGAGAGGTCATCTCTAAGAACACGTGTGACATCCTGAAAGCGATCACCAACAGCCCTCAGTAGGATAAGGAGGAGAACCGGTACATCAAGTTAGAAAACATGACTCGACTGCAGACGGCCGTTTTCCTCTGAACAATAATTGCAGGAATGTTTTAGAGACGATTCCTGATGCATTTAATGGATTTCTGTCTGTTTTTGAAAGTTTTCAGGCGCTCCTGATCAGGAGCCCTGTCCTCATCCTGTTATGTTCAGAAGCGTGTCTTTGTGTGGTCTGCTCTCTGTTACACTGTTGTTGATTGAAATACCATGTATGCGAGCGCAGGAGACATCCATCACAATCCTCTTGTTACTCTAATCCCCCAGACTCATGCCCTCTCCTGCAATGGAGGTTGCAGACTTGCATTGAAGCACAAAACAGACACGATTGAGTTTTTATGTGCATAATTTATTCACTCCTCTTTTGATTCTTGTATTTGGAGGCCTTATTTCCCCCCCTGACAATAGTACCTTACCTTTTACGCCATACCGTTTTCCAAAAAATCACCGTTGCAGGGTACTGCACTTACAGTTAATAGCTTGGTTCGTCCAAACAAATGAGTTGTAATATATTTTATTAATCACTACATTTTCTCACAATCTGTTTTTTTTAATGAATTTTTAGCTATTTATTATCACGTAAGCTTCTCTTGTGTCTTGTTTTTATACTTCACTTCCCCTCTGAGATTTAGAGGCATTTTTCAAAATTTGTGTTATGTGTGAAGAAAATAAAGATTTTGGTATTTTTGATCCATTTTTCCTCTTTGATATTTGCAGATACCTGTTTGATATTTAATTATATTTTAGTACAAAGACTATGTGGGACTTTTGGTCAGCTTGTGGTTTTGTTTGGTCTCAGTGTTTCTGCACCAGTTGAAGGACAGAGAGCGGTATGTACCTTTACCGTTCTTTTGACAGGCTGTGATAAAAGAGACTTGGGAATAGTGTATCCCCGGACCCCCACCTCATTGCTAAAACCCCCAAAACAGAACCCATACATTCTCAAGACCCCTGTGGCGTTGTAAAAACTTCACCCTACTTTGCTTTGCCGCCGTCATCCAGTCTAATTGGGTAAAGAGCCCAAGCTG
The DNA here is from genome assembly GCA_038501795.1 of Pseudopleuronectes americanus. Lineage (NCBI taxonomy): Eukaryota > Metazoa > Chordata > Actinopteri > Pleuronectiformes > Pleuronectidae > Pseudopleuronectes > Pseudopleuronectes americanus. Next base: position 4,081,450 of record CM076735.1, read on the forward strand.
TAAAACCACAGATCCACTCCCATGTGAGAGCTATGCGTTTCATGCCGTGCCAGCAATGCTTCTCTGGGTTACCGAAACAGGCCTAGGTGGGCTTCGACGAGGGTGTTCCACTTCCCAGATGAGATTCTGTTTCTCCCATCCAGAGCGGCGAGGCAGGCGGGAGGTCAGCCTGTGATCGGCGTTCCTTTACTGGCAAAACCACCAGGGAGCTGAGACCTGCACTTCAGCAGCTGTTGCGGCTCCGCAGCAGAGATGCATCAGATCTGCACCACTTTAGATCAGAGCAACATAAACAAAGTTCATATCGACAACACAAACCCACCGACAGCTCCTCTATTCCCCTTTTTATCACAGTAACAGTTATTTGTCCACAATTATATTTGTTTGCAGAACTCAATGCACTGACAGCTGCTGTGCACATTTCCAGGTCTACGGCTTTGACAGGTTTATTCCAACAGGTAATCAGGAGGTATAATAATAAAAATGCTTTGACAGAATTTGAATCTGAACACTCGGAATAAACAAGTATCACCCTGTGTAAACATTGTTGAAAATACTTCAGGCAAGTAGTGTAGTTAGAAGTTGACACATTGAATATTAATTTGTGTTATATGAGATGAAAGTGAAAAGCATCAGAGTGTCATTGGGGTACACTGTATACAATGTACCCCAATAAGGAAATGCCATCTTATTTATAATGACATCCTCATGATGTCATTTATACTAAGTTATTAATGAATGGTTAGTATAAGTAAGCTGTAGATTGTTTCTCCAATGTTATGCTTTGCCAAAGTTAATGAAAAGTTATGACGTCATTGTGTAGCTTCAAAATAATGACCATAAGATCATAAATTAGCTAATGGTCATTATCATAAGATCATAAATGATTTCTAGATCTTTATATGCTTTATGTCATATGTGCAGTCCAATAGGATGCAGAGATTACTTGCAGAGATACATTTATTTTAAACAGTCTTTGTGTTACCTCTTCATGATGTCACTTCTCATATGACGTCATATGATGGGGAATCATCAGCTTCAGATTGTCTCTTTGGTTCTAACTAGCAGAGGTATTGTTAGGTAAGACATCTGAAGATACCCTCCCAAGTGAAAATTGGTTCGTGTTACACACACACTCACACTCCTACAACTGTAACCTTAACCTCAGTTACCATTTGGCTAACCCTTACAATAACTTAACCTTAACCTAACCTTAAAATATGTCGTCACCTTAAAATTCAATGACTGACATTTGAGGAATTACTTTTTCTCTTCATAAGAAAAACCTAATAATAAGTCCTAATAATACCACACACACACACACGCACACACAGACACGCACACACACACACACACACACACCACACACACCACACACACACACACACACACACACACACACACACACACACACACACACACACCACACACACACACACACACACACACACTTACATACTTTTGACTAAACTGGTGTGCCCATATGTTATTCAAAGATCGTGGGTTTGTACACATTCATGTATACATAACACATATGTATATATCTATGTTCTCTGTTGATTTTGCGCTATGTGCCATTACCACACATGCATTTAAATTCATGTGCATGTTTACCTGACCACCTCTTTTTACCATGTGATGTAATGTAATACAGTTTCTCATCTATATATGGTAAATGGACTGTATTTATAAAACATTTTTCCCATTCTTACCGACATCTAAAAACAACACATTCACCCATTTGTATACACATTGATTCATACTTCTATCACACACCATTCATACACTCGTCAGGGGTTCAGTATCTCGCCCAAGTACGATACGGGTGGTGCCAGACTCTACAGATACGATACGGGTGGTGCCAGACTCTAATTAACAAAGCCTTATTATACCTAATAATGTTAACATTCTATAACTATTACCTCCTCAGCCACAGTCATTTACTCTTTCTGCAACTTTGAATGTGAACTCACTAAATGCTAAAAGAATAAAGTAACAGTGGTGAGAGAAAGAAAAGAAAAATCGCAGTATTTAAATACAGTTCAGTTTTGTGTCTCTAATTGGGACTTTTTAGTAGAGTCCTCGATACTACTACCACACAAAATGATGTGGTTTATGATGATTATTATTGTTGTTATTATTTTTTAGGAATTATATATTCTTGTTAAATAGGAACACCAGGGACATGAGTGAGGGAGAGAGATGCCACAAATCTCTGCAGCCAGAACCGAATCTGATGTATTTCATGCGCGCCATCTTTAATCTTTAAAGCGGCGCCCTACTCTGCCTTAGTCCCAGTTTAAGGGCTCATCCATAACAACAGATTTGAAACCACTGGATCTTTAAATCACAGACTGGTCCCAATGAGGAAACATTCTGGTCTCTAATGTAGCGAAAATTCAGAGTGAACTAGCTCAACTTCCAAACCAAAAAACAACCTCAAAGGACATCAGTTATTTTTCTTCTTTGCTGATTTTCCAGCCGAACTCCATTAAAAAAACAAAACAAATTCTAAAACCCACCTTGTACCACTTCAATGCGTAGGCCGGGATCTACAAAAACACAATTTATTATCAATTAAAATTCAAAACATGTGTGGTTCGCTTTAATGCTTTTCTAGTTTGAGCTGGGCCAACACAAAGGATACAGGAGTTATGCTTTGATACGCAGTGCAGAATGTTTTGACTCGCATGCTTTTTACCCCCCTTCTCCTTCTTCTTTGTTGATTGGATGGGGTCACTGCGTTCACGAGCTGGGTTCACCGGAGGCAGGAATAGGCGGAGAGGTCTGTGTGAGGCTCAGATGTAGACCTGCGTCAGGTAGAAAGAACAGAGCAGGCCGAGGAGATGGGAACGTTCAGAGCAGGTCAGACTCTGGGAGTATTTCTATGTGGTGCCTCGGCGCTGTGTTACCCAGAGGAGATCGGAACACAGCACCTGTGGAACACATCAGCCAGCCGGGTGGTTCAGGACCTTTGATTCATGACCTGCATCTGTTATGGCCATATCATTTGGAGTGTCTATTGTAAAGATACAGTAGCCACTCACACGGTCAACAGGATCCCCCGGCTGTAGATCATCCCCGGGCCAGCTGCCGTTCAAAGGCCGAGGGACGGTAGGTGGTGAAGTCCAGGAGGTTGACAGGTCAAATCTTCTGCTCCGGAGGGAGAGACATGATTGAGAAATGCTGTCACTTCCCCGAATCCCAGGGAGTGGTGGCCTTGAGCAAGGCACTTTACCCACAAACCCTCCTTTGTCAACAGAGACAGACGCTCTGATGATGCTGTTTTTCTGAAAAGACCATTTATGTATGATTGAGTCAGAGCAAAAGGCAATCATCAGGTCGTTACTCCTGCGTTCTCGGGGGATTTATTTTTTTCAAGCCAAAAAAATAAACATTCTGAAAGGTTACCTCTACCAATGAAACTATGTTTTCACCCCTGACCACTGAGTTAAGGTGTGTTTGTGAGATAAAACGTCAACATATGCATCGAGTTCTCTGAAAATGATTCATGGACCTTAATGAAATAAAATCTGTTTATATTTAGGGAACAGATTTTTATGATTATATACAATTTGGTGCAGATCCAAATAAAAATCTGAATCTATCGGATTTAAATGAGGTTCCATATGGGGACTGTCGGGTCTTGGCGGAGGTGTGTGCTCTCTGAGCGACACTCAAGTTTATATTTGTGTCATCATCACATATGTTATGATGGTTGTGAGCTTGTTCAGGCATCTCAATCCAGATGCACTGCTCTAAATCCTCTATCTTCAAACCCCTTCCCAATATTTAAGCTCCAAACAATGTCCTATCTCTCCCTTTGCTGGTCAATGCCTCTGCTGCCCTGCATCTGTGTCCCTGCCTGCTGATTCTGCCCCCCCAACACCCCCACCCCCAACCCGACATCCACCTTTAGAAACCCACAAGGGAGATAAAGATATTCGCTCATCACTCCCCATCTATCAATGTAATCTTATCTGGGGAAGTGATGAAGTCAGAGCGTAGACACCAAACTCTAACTATGTTCTGCTGCTGCAATAAACATTTGAGATATGAGTTGTCTGACAAAACTGCAATTAGATTTCAAGATTTTATACTTAAATAAACATACTGAAGAGGGGGGGTCACTTGTAAACTAATGACAGTTATCAAGTAGCTAAGATAAGATAAGATAAGATAAGATAATCCTTTACTAGTTCCCACAATGGGGTTACTTACCTGTGACCTTTTGTCTGGTTTTCATATGTGCAAAATTTCATATGTATTAATTAAATTAATGAATTTTAGACTTCTTAATTTTTTTAAGAATATAAAGCTGATTTCATTGGTGCAGAACTGTATGTCTGCCTCTTTCCCCTGCAGTGCAGATGATGTGGGTCTGTAGTTGAAGAGATTGTGTGAACAACAGCATCCTCTGGTGGTGACTGCAGCTCCTCGATATATTCATCTGCTTCAGGTTTTCACAACCCAAACCAGATTCACTGAGAGGAGACAGCAACACCACAGTTAAATACAACTGTGAGCTGAGATGTGTTAGGGCTACATTGTGTAGGAAATTTCTCTACTGTAAATGATAATGCAAAACATATCTAGGGCTTCCATAACTCCACCTGTATGCCTCTTATTGTGAATTTTTACCAACACAATTATAAACCTGGATACCATTTTATATTCATATTATATTGTATACTATTATGGATTTATTCCTATTGATTCAAATACATCTTATTTTAATTGTATTATTGAAAAAATACTGCAATTTATTATACTAGGCTGAATGTATGTACTTGTTTATCATACCTGCCTACATACAGACGTATCCATATATATACATATATATGGATACGTCTGTATCAGTATCAGTAAAAATGGACAAGTACGGTTTTACATCCTCATGCAATCATCTTGTCCCATTGCACTTTAAATTAATTTCTATACAAACAATATCTCTTCAGTGAAAGGTGTATATTATGTTCATATTCTGTATTTTATTGCTTTAAACGATCAAGGCACAATTTTTGTATATATATTATATATATTTGGACCGACTGTTATTAGCCATTATTTCTGATATTCCTCAACAATCCATGTTCACATGAATTCATAAGGTGACTGACCTTTTTCTATCACTGTTCAAACTGTGGAGAAGTTCACTATCATATTTCCCCCATTTGAACTCTGACTACAGACCCACCTCTTTGGTTTCAGGATCATTTCTATATTTATCTTTGTTTCATTAACCGCATTTTTCTCGACCACTGATTATTAATTATTATGTATTCTGCAGGGCCAATAGAAAATCATTAGCCTGAAGAACAATTTTAAGGGCTAGCAGTTTGAAATCTACATTTTAAATATGTTTTAATCTTTGTGTTTTAAATTATTTTTTGCAATTGTTCATCAATTTAAAAAATCATAATAATTAAAAACTGGGAAAAAGTTAGATTCATTTTTATATCGAGGGTTAATAGGGTAAAGAGTTGAGAGGGGGCCTCCTGATTTTTTTTGACATTACATTGGCAGACATTTGGATACAAAGCACAGCAGATGTTGGTATATCTGCTTCACAATGCATGCTGGGATATGCTCCTGCCTCTTGTGACCCACACTAGGAACAGGTAAAGAAGTGGACGAATGAGATCTCCATGGATGTGTTTGAATAATCCATCTTGCTTAGGAACCGTCCAAGTTGAGTCAAATGACCCGGAAGTAGTTCAGTGGCCGCCATAATAAGAGCTGTTCAAATTCTCTAAATGTTACGGAAAGGAGCATCAATGCTTCCTAACTTATCTCCTGTAGCATAGGAAACATCTGGCCATTTTTTCTGAATATAAAAGGAGAAAATGCTTCCCCACAATTCTTTGCAGCAACAACAATTAAAGCGACACAACCTCACAGTTTTACCTAGACCCACCCAGGTAAATGTTAAAAAACACAACAGCCATTTTTATTTTAACCCCCTGTAAGAACTGAAAACACCTTTTCTCAGGACATGTCATTCTGTTTTAAACAGTCAGCTGTTTGTCAAGTGTCAGTGCACAGACAGCAGCACAGAGTACCTTACATTCTGTGTGTACCTTGAAGTTGTTTAAAAAAAAGTATGGAGTAAGTCGAGTCAGATTTTCTCTGCACCGTGGCTCTCCTTTCATAACTCCTTTCCTTGACCTTGTGACGTATTCCATTGGGGTCAAGGAATAGTGGTTAGGAAAGGAAATAATCTGGACTTTCTGAATGCAGCCTCATTGTCTCAACTCCTATTATAGGCCCATTAATCCCTTAACTCCACTAGAGGGAAGCACAAGCTCAAATAAACAGTTATCTCTAACCTGCACCCTGAAGCGGATTGGAACAGGACTGTGCTTTCAACATCGTTTTCACATCCTCTGCGTTAATGTACTTTCTCACGGATCCATGAAGCATCAGACAACTTCAGAGCCAAATGGTCTGTTCCCGAGAACACGTTCAGGAACAGTCGCCCTGGTGCTGCCTGTGTTTTATTGTCCTCTGGTAGAAGAAGTGATATGATCTAAGGCCCAGATAATTGACCATGTAATGAACACACTAAAGGGAGCTGTTCCAATGGACTGCAGGCTTCTGTCTCCCATCCAGCTGTTAGATTATGCTTTTTACAACCTCACAGCTACTGAGCCTGAGGCCACTTACGTTCAGCTGCTTCCTCTGCCCTTATGTAATGAAATGGCCAGGACAACGTATAACCACACACCTTATGCACCCACACACACTCACAAGCACAATGCAAACTCAGCAAATTTCACTGCTCGGTGCCAAACGATGACTGACTGAAGGAAAACGAGGGGAGAAAGTGCATCCTCCATTCATTTATTTCCTTGTCACAGAGGTGAGATAGGAGAGTGACAGTTTGAGAAGCTTCTGAATATTTCTTTGTTTGGTTTTATTTTCTTCTGCATAATGAGGTGTTGGAAATCCTCCGAACAGTAAACCTCAGCAAAGATTATACAACAGCTGACTGAATCTCATATTAAACATTTACATCAGAGCCTCTGGTGCTTGATGAGGGAAGGTACAAGAAGATTACAAAACGAGAAACGTTTCCCCAGTGCTACCTTCAAGTCACACCACATTAAATTGATGTTGTGTTGTGTGTTTGTGCCAGTATGTTGCCAACGGAAACCAAGTTGCAAACAATGTATAGGTTCTATAAACTATTATCTCGAGCAAAAGACCAAATTGCCGAAGATCTTTTGATTATATTTCACCATATGGGTCTTACACAGACGTTCTCAGGAGTCATGAGTACTTCTCTCCTTCATGGAAAAATAAATAAATAAAAATAAATAAAGTTTTGTTTGGTTTTGTTTGGTTAGATTACTTTTTTGTACATGAAGTACAGAGCTGGAGTCAAGAGTCAGGCTTAGCTGCCCTCAAGGGAAGCAGGAAGAAACAGCTAGCTTTACTGTTAAAGTGAATAAGTAGCCACCAGCTCTTGACGAGTTAACAGTTATGGCAACAATACATTTTTTCAACTCTTAACTCGCCCTTGAAATTACATTTCTGCTCATATATGGCTAAAAAGACAGGCTATAGCTTCACAGATTGCCGTTTCTATCTACCTCCATTTTGCCTTGGTAGCCTTAACTTTAGTAACGGATTAAAATGAGATAAACCATTTAATCAACACATCTTAAACTCACTAAATATGTATCTAATCTCTTCACACCATAATACAAAAATAATAACTTGATATTAGCCAAACTATAGTTTTCCAGATGAATTTGGTACCTGAGTTTGGTACAAGCCCATGTTTTTGTTTATTGCATTATTTTCAATGACGTAACTATGTGTAGTACATCATCCATCATGCTATACATGTCTAAAACCGGTTTAACATATTGAGCATGTTTGTGCTCACCCACTGGTGAATCAGTGATAAAAAGAGTAAATAAAATATCAGTATAGATATTATTGGTGTACCACATCATGGCTGTAGGGTACATGGAGAATATACTGGTATTTTTTTGTGGTTTAGAGCTTTAATTAGACTGGGGGGGGAAAATGGCTCAAATTTCTGTTTTTATCCAATGAGCTTCGATATATCCAAAAACATATAAGTATTCTCCTGATAATTGTTTTTAGTTAAAAAATAATGTTGTCACTTAAATGAACATTACGGTTTTGCTTGTTTTCTATTCATGTTGATTTTTAAATCTCAGTGGGGCCTCCTACATAGACAGATTTAGAGAGACTATTCTGCTTGCTCAATGAGCGAGGAGGGTGCGTGTGTGTGTATGTGTGTGTGTGTGTTATCAGGGGATGAGGGGAAGTGCTGCTGCATAAGCAAGCTCGCGCCCACATCTCCGCTGTGTTTTATTTTTGGAACAGCACACAGGCTGGTCAAGAATAGAACAGCAATGAAGTGGAATGGCTTGACAGCCTGGAGGGCCAGTCCCTCTCTGTCTCTCCCTCACCTCCCTCCATCCCTCCTCTCCAGACAGGCAGCGAACTGGAGTTGCCTGAGTGTGTCTGGTCTAATCACTCACACAGGCTCCCAGAGCCACCCTGACCCGAATCCATCCCTTCTCCTTCCTTATGCAATCCCTTCATCAGAGAGAGAGAGAGAGAGAGAGCGAGAGAGAGAGAGAGAGAGAGAGACAGAGAGAGACAGAGAGAGAGAGAGAGAGAGAGAGAGAGAGAGAGAGAGAGAGAGAGAGAGAGAGAGAGGTTCTCAATCTCCACTGTCCTGATTCTGTTGCATCACGTATTATGCAATCTGCTTTTGAAGTCTAATCAGTGTGTGTGTGTGTGTGAGTTTTTGTGTGTGTGTGTTTGTTGCGTGTGTGTGAGGATCAATACATGATCTATCAGCTGTGTTACACCCTGAGCCATGTTACACACTCCTCGTTACCTGCAGCTCGACACGGTCACGAAGACGCTTCAGATTAGACAAACAAACCCAAACAAACCATCTATGTTTGGCTCAGTGGAGTCGGTCCACCTTGTTCTTGGCACTGTTAATAGCATAAAGAGGACATCCCGATTAATGCTTGTTCCAAGTAAACATGATTGTTTTGATTTGCCAGAGGTGGAAAGTAATGATTTGTTGATTATCGTTATCTCTATAAATTTTAATTGTTCTAGGTGTAACTGCACAACATAAAGTGGATATGAGAAAACCACAGGACAACAATGAGCATTTTACTGTTATCTTCACTTAAAGCTGCATATATTCATTGATTTATTGCCCACGTGGTGTCCACTGAACAGTACTGTCGATGTCAGAGTGGATTTTCTATTCCTCTCAGGTGTAGTTGGTTCTGTAAAAGTGTTTACAAACAGGTGCTCAATAACACGTAGATACACAGCAGCATAACTCTCATTTGCAGCAGTGGGAAGTAATTAAGTACAGTTACTTTGCAACTGCACATTAGTACATATTTATTATGAATCTGCACTTAAGAATATTTATTTTCGGTTACTTTTCACTTTACTCAACTTCATATATCAGCAAATCACTGTACTTTCAAATTTTTTATTATGTAATTCTTGTGGTGTACTTTTACTTAGGCCAAATCTTTGTGTAAACTTACATTGAGGTATCTGTATCTTTACTTAATTAAAGGATCCTGGTCTTTGTTCCACCACAATTAGGCACAGTTGCGTCAAATAGTAATACAAAAAGGCATTAGGCACATATTGACGTAAGTGAGGTTTGTCTGCACAAATGTGTTTTTTTTCTCAACTTTTGTCCAATCCTTGACAAATCACTAAAACTGACACAAATTGTCTAAGTCATAGTGCAGCAGTTATTATTGGAAAATGAAGTGTGAGACACAATTGGGAGAGGGTCTCCAGCCTCCAGACTGTGGAGCTCTCTGCTGTGTGTTGGCAGAGAACTTCATTAATTCCTACATGGTGTTGATCTCAGCTGAGTCCTCTTCCTCTCTTGGCTCCATTGTTTGCAGGCTCAGAATAATTTGCTCGTGTTAAAGCGCGGTAAAGCTCTTAAACCCAGATTTCCCTCGCTCATCCCAGCGTTTCCCTCATTCCCTCGTTCATCTCCCCTGCTCACTCTCTCCATCACATTCCCCGCTCTGTATCAGTGTTTCTCTATCTTGTCGGACCCGCCTCCCTCCTCCTCGTGGGAAGAGTGTAATCCAGAGGAGCTTCTGCTGTAAAA